>BMAO01016843.1:0-17842 GCA_019973975.1 Trichonephila clavata | reverse complement strand
TATATTCTAACATGTTTACACATTTACATGGAGGGGATAAGATATATCTAGCAAACCTTTTTAGATAATGTCTTTTTAAACTAAATTTTAGGGGGGGGAATTGGAAATTTTTAAAAAAATTCATAATTATTTTAATTTTTAGTAAAAAGATAAAAGCCTCTATTAAAGTCCCATTGATAGTACATATAACCTACTGTAAAAATTTTAGCTATGAAAAGCAAGTAGTTTCTGAGAAAAAGGTACATAAACTTACGTAATTTTAACATGGGTTCCTATGGAAGAGCCGGACCCCCTTAAAAAATAAGTTCAAATTCATGCAACTCTTTTCTTTATTTTTTTGGGTAATTAAAAAGTAACTTGTGCATTTCACGATGAGAAAAAAAATTCTGTGATCTGTACATTGTATTTTAATATTTTATCATTATCTTTTTTCCCTTCTTGTGGAACGCAATGTGTTTGCTTCTATCATTTTAAGGTTTAACGTAAAAGAGAATAATACTATCTTTTCAGGGTCAATTTAGTTTTCTTTTTATTTGAAGGTTAAATTTATTCATTTTTGGTAAAGAGGAAAATGATGCAATAGAATGTGTAGAAGAAGAAAGAAATTGCATTTTTTGAATTACTAAGACTTGCGTAATGATTAAACATAGAAAACCATTCCCTCAAACCCTCGTATATAAATAAAAAACATATATGAAATTACATCACAAAAAGTAAAAAATTAAGCTTTAATTCAAAAAAAAAAACAAAAAAAAAAAAAAGCTGCATTTATAATTTTTAGCTAAGCGTAATTTCTAAAAAAATATTATTTCTTTGTTAAGGTTACATGCTATTATGTTATTTATATTTAGTATAACGAACGTTCATTTTATATCCTACTATTCGTTTTTTAAAACCTGACATTAAAAAAAAAGTCGTCAAACACAAAAATAATGGATAAAATAAAAGGACTGACTATTTATGAACAATAGTTTCAATAGTTTTAAATAGATCAATTTAAGATGCCCATTAGAGTAAAAACGGGAATGCCAGAATTTAGGAAATGATTTGATCCGTTTGTACGTCAGATATCTTTTCAGGTGGGTTTATACCTTGCATTGTTCCTCATTTCCTCGCAAACATCTGCTTCCATGTCGTCCTGAGCTGCCTCTTGTGCCATTGCTTTGTAGAGTTTACACGCGACCAAAGCCTGTAGAAAAAATTCAAAATTAGGAACAAAAAACCCACTCGATTTTTCTTAACGTTAGCTAGCATTAATAAAGCTTAAAGCTCTAACAATTATGAATAAGGAAATAAAATGGTAAGCATTAAATACTTTTTGATAAAGTTTTTGTGTTTTATATTTGCTTTTCACTGCTCTTTTATGGATTTTATAGCAGAAATAAGGCTCCGATTTTTGATTCTCTCTTTTTTTAAAGTATTAGCTACATGGTTGAAATACTAGCTCTGATAACATACGTAATGCATTACATTTATACTCACAATTAAGGATTTCTTAGAATAGTCCGAAAATTGTACAAATAGAACAAGAATGTTCTGATGGAATAAATCTCTCCTGAAGCAACGTGTGTATTGCAAACTGAAGCAAGCGATGGTTATGAAAATATGTCACGAGGAACAGAATAGTTCTTAATGTCAAAAATAAAAATTTGGTGTAGAAAATCTGATGTTATAATGGGAATGTCAGATTGATGTTATATTGAAAGAAGCTATGCATGTTATTTTTTCCTGCTCCAGTCCTCTCCTCGTTGCAAAAATTCAGTTTTTCAGTTAAAGTTCGTTTCGCAGCCAAAACTTAAGAAAGATTATGATAAACACAGAGGATGTGGTCAGGGTTATCATATTGATGACGTTATCATATTTAGGCGACAAATTTGTAGAAAAATACTATATCATCATGGAATTATCGAGAGACCCAAGATCAACCCTTCTAGAAATTATCATGAGGGAAAAAGGGACCTTTGAAACAAAGGTCAGTTTAGTTCAAAAAAGTTTAATCGAGATCAGAAATTGTTTACGCGTTGATTGTAAAAAGAGAGAAAGAGACTTTATCTGTCTTTCCTGTTAATAAAATTGCTATAGAGAACCGTTTCTAGAGTACTGTAAAGCTTTCTTATAACGGGTGCGTTTTGCACTATTGTAAATAATCTGTTTATAATATTTGTTTATATAAGTACATCGATTTGTCTTCTTATATCATTTTGTTCGTCCTTGTCCATTAATTAATCTGTTATGATTCATATAATTTTAGTCATCGACTGCTTTTCCACCAAGTAAAATTGCAACAAATAAAACAATACCTATGACCGAGAACATATACAAGAACAAAATTTTGCATGTCAGGTTTCGGTCGGTTGGAATACCGTTGTACGTAAGT
Organism: Trichonephila clavata; assembly: GCA_019973975.1. Taxonomy (NCBI): domain Eukaryota; kingdom Metazoa; phylum Arthropoda; class Arachnida; order Araneae; family Nephilidae; genus Trichonephila; species Trichonephila clavata. The sequence goes on along the minus strand of BMAO01016843.1, from coordinate 15,465 downwards.
AAAGGCGTCTCATGCTTAGATGTTTTTTGCTGCTAATTTAATACATGTAGTTTTAAACGGGCTTTATATTTACGCCAATTTTTTAATGCTTTTAGGATCACTTTATACAAGTTTCATATAATTTGTATGCATGAATGTATTTTGTAAGCACGATACATATGGATCAAAAACTTGCTTAATATAACACCGTCTGAAACTGTCTGGAACAAATAAATTTCTCTTCCAAAAACTGGAAATACTAATTCCATTGGAATGAGAATTGAACTATGCTACTCTATTATTAGTAGAAAATCCTTTATTTTCTAGAAAATCAATATATTTCAAAAATTTGCTATGCATTTAAAATATGGTAATTTTTCAGATATGTTACTCAAAAAACGCAATATATGATGACTATAATCTATTTTGACAAATAATGGGTGAGTGAGTGAATATTAACGTCACACTGATTAGCAACACGAAGGCTTTTGGCGACAGTCTGCGTAATTTTGAACCATGGTCAAGTGACGCGGACGACACCTGAGCTGGCACCCCTCTCCTAACTACCACACCACACCAACGGGAGGACGTTTGAGCTCTCAACAGATTTAACGTGCATCGCGCCCTACACGGCGGATCTTTAGTGGTACTGGGATCAAATTCATGACACGCTAGCCATGATCCGATGCCTAGACCACTTGCCAAATAATTGACTGTTGTGAAGGAATGTGATCTCACATTAGAGTGTGCATATTTGAAGCAAGAAAGAAAATCTCCTTACAAATATATTTATATAAAATGAATTCAATTCATTTTTGGAAAAAAATTACTAAGAGAAAACAAGAGTTATTAATCAACAAAATGTTATTTATTTATATGCTATGATATTTAAAACATTTAAAAAACCACTGTTGTGCTTTTCTACACAGTTTTTTTTTCACAAACCTGTTTGCTTTTTGATTTAACAGATGAGTTTATATAAGAATGTTAAATTTTGTATACATCACGTATTCTAATGAGAAGTAATATATTTTTACTTCAATTTCTTCAATATGGATTTAACTGAATTTTGAATCTCAATTGAATGTGATTGATGCAATATTGAGTAATTACGTAATGAAAAGGATCATGGAAATAATGCATTTGTGCACTTACATATTATACTTTGAATCAATTATTCAAACGAAAAGACGTTGCCAAATGCCATTATATGTAGCCAATAGTGCCATTATATGTTCACATGCATTTAAAAACACAATAATCTTGTTCACGCATTTGATGACAACATTTGGCAACGTATTCATTGAGAACTTTTATAAATCCCCGTGCACCGCAAAGTATCACACGGGGGCTTACAGAAGTATGCATAAAGCACACATCACAAAGGAAGAAAAGATTTAAAGTCATTAAGGATTACAATACAAAACATACATGCCTTCTCCGAGATTCGAACCCAGGCCCTGCGACACCGCAGTAGCGTCACTAACCACTATATCGGATGGGTGGCCAACTTTTGATTTGGTGATATTTTTTGACTAAGCGAAATTGGTAAACGGTGTAATACGTAAGTTCCTGCATTTATTTGTATTTTACTCTGTTTAAATTGAGCTTTATTGTCCTTTATGTAAGGTTTGTATGCGTGAATCCTTTTTGAATACTAGCTTTGTATCTTTGATGACATGAGAATTTTACATTAAAGGAATTTAAATGAATTCAAGAAATGAATTCATGTTTATGTATTTCGTTGGACTATATTTATTGTGTGAATACCACAACCACAATGACTGTAATGATACTTTAATAGTCTCATAGCGTGACCAAGATGACCACAAAGATAAAAAAAATAAGATCGTGTAATTTCATCGAAAACTATTCTTAAATATTTACATATTTTGGTTAAATTCAAGTATACTACATTATAATTCAATATCCATATTAAAGAGAGTTTCAAAAAAAGTCGCCAAAAAATTTCCAAATAGTTAATACATTTTAATTCTTTTTTCTCACGATATCCATTTATATTATCAGAACTAAGGCATGCAAACAGTTAAAGAAAATAGCATCTAAAATTTCACCTTCACTATAGCTTCTTCACCATTTTGCCACATGAAAAGCGCCATTTTCTGGCGATTGGTCAAAACTGCCCACAGCAACAATTCATTGAAGGGGTAGTTGAACCTTAGATCTCGCAGACAAGCTGTCTCGCAGGGTGAGTTGATCGCATTTGTGTTGATTGTCTGGCTCAGGGTAGGAGTCTATATAAATACAAATAAAACAGAAAATCACCAACAGTCACGCAATACAATTTAATAAGACAATTAGTATTTTGCGCAGGAAATGTTAGTGCAACAAGCAGCAAGTTTCAAAGCATTTCGTGAGCGGTTTTTGAAACACGCATCGAAAATAAGCAGTTTTACATTTTGAAACAGTCTGATTGGTATATTTCTGTGAATGTTGGACATTTTCAATTTATTCTTGCGTGCAAGAAAATTATATTGATAAAGATGAGTCGTAAAAGGTCTGAATGTACTTTGTTTGATAATCATATTTATTACACTTATTTAGAATGGTTCAGTTATGGTTTGAGAAACTTTTGCGTTTTCTACTAATTGAGTGTGTTTCAGGATGGAGTTTTTAGAAATAGCGTTTTCTGTAATAAAAATATGTAATTTCCTTTTTCCGATGTTATTTACCTTTTATCTGCTGTCAGATACTTAATATTATTTTGTAATTTTATTCTAGAAATTTTTTTAAAACTGATATACCCGTTTTGAATAATGTTTTTTTATAAGTCTTCTGATTATCAATCACATAATATTGTAAAAATGTAATTTTAAATTTATTTGTCTATATCTATTTTCTGATTAGTTTTTCCTTTACAATACTTTTGCAACACTGTAGAGCCTCTGTAAGACGACCACATAAGATATTAGAGGCAACTAAGAAGTTCTTAGAAGTAGCCACATAAAATATATACTAAGAAGAATTTATGATACTGCATTATTTTATATGCACCCCAATTTTTGTTAACGTTTAAAAAAAAAACCAGAAATCATAAAATAACGTATATAGTTTTTTTTAACCAACACTTTTTTACTATATGTCTCAATTATTCTTTCTGAATGTAGGGATTTAATGCTTCTAATTCTTACTAGAAAGTTAAATAAAATAAATCCGTGTCTGTGTTCATTTCAACATTTCAACATGCCGTAAAAGTTTTTCTGGGGAAGAAATTTAACTGAATTATTCAAAAGTATAGCTATCCAATCAAAGTTAAAACTTGCGGAAGCATAAAAAGCCCACACACAAGCTAAATTTACAAAACATTTTTTAATTTACAAACTGCCCCTAATATCACAGAATTTAATACAATACAATTTTTCAATTATGCAGTATACTTTTGTGTTGAAGGACGTAATATATTTCAGTGTATATTCATTTTAATTCGATTCTCTATTCCTTAAGAGGAATTTTTTTGACGTCCTCCCCCATTCTTGTATTCATAATACAATTTTCGATTCAAATTTTGTTTCAAAATTCTATGGACGGTAAATTTTAAAACTGTACTTATTGTCTAGCAATCAATAATGCATGAAGTTTCAATTGTTTGGAATAATTACGCAAAAATTCATGAGTGAAAGAATATTTTAAGGCTACAATGAAACTCATCCCACGGTACAGTTTCTTTTCTGCTTGTATTTCAGTTCAAAAATGCGTATGCCAAATTCTTTTTTTTCATTTCCTAATATTAGTTCATACTCTCCCTATATGTATTTATTTAGATATCTTGTTTAATTTTTCAATCGTTAATAAAATACTTTTTACCTATCCACTCAAGTTCAAAAACATATTTTTAAACTTGTAGTGGAGTTGAGAATAATTATTTAAAAAAAAAAAACTCGATTTTCCCAATAATTATTCATATTTAAAAGGCATTCATACTGGAATTAATAAAGATTCAGCAGATTAAAAATTAGCCTTTTTCGAGTCAAATGTTTTTTAAACATGAATGTTGGAATCTAAAACACCTTTAAGCCACTATATGAATTACTGCTTTTTTTAAAAAAAAAGCAATTCATGTGTAATTAGTAATATACGTTTCTACAATCCATCTAAGATTAGAAACTTCTGTTTCAAGAAATCTCCAACTAGCAAGGAAGCCTTAATCTTGCATACCTAAAGTAGAAAATACGACTGTAAAATAAAAAGATTAAGAAGCAAATTTCATTTTTCACTCCTTTGGTGTAGAATGAACTCAAGCGGATAAGTTATAGAATGTTAAATTAATACTGAGTATTCCAGTCTAACTAGTTAAGATTAAATAGTTAACTAGTTACAACGAAAGTTGACAGAGAACTCTGTGTTCTGTTAAATTTAACGAGTTTAATGTCATGAAAATGTTAATTAAGCCAATTTTTACGACCCCAGTGAACACGAAAGGGGGATTCCGTGCTATATAAATATACATACAGTATTTTTCTTAATTCAATCACTGTACTTTGGCTAGTGCTATATGGATATTAGGCAAATTTCTCTTTTAAAAGTTTTAGTACAGGAAAACAAACGCATATAATAACTCTGTCCAAATTAAAATAAACTCTAGCCGTTATTATTGCTTGCAGGGGATGATGAAATATTATGCCTAAAAAGAATAACTCAGAAAGAGAAGAAAACTTGATGTGATTTAAATGGGAAGATTTATAAGGAAAAAGTTAGTGCATATCATTTATGATTGTGATTTTACATAAAAAAACTATGTACATTAACTTAAAAAAATATTTTGAAATTTTTAGAAGGCCTAAGCGGCGTTAGAGAAGAAGAATTTTTCAATAGTATATTTTACTTTTGAAGTAATTAATTTTAATTACTAATAATTTAAAATTTGATTATAATTCAATATTTAAAACTAATTCACAATAAATTATGATTAAACATTTGCTTATGTAGCCTTAGATGTTACTTAAAGACTAATAAACTAATTTTTAATGAAAAAACAAAAATTCACAAAAATTAATTCGAAAATATTGTTTTCAAATGTATGGAAATGGAATAAAACATTATGATGCACTTAAAATAGAGGAAAAGAAACATTTGTTTTTGGTATAAAATTTAAAATTATTTTATAAAATATAATTATAGAATGGTGTTTCATGTACTACAGTATTAAAATGCTATGATTATCTATTCGGTGACCTTATACACAGCAAACAAAGATTTTAAAATATCAAAATGAGATGTATAGTAGATAAACTGCTATAAGAGTTTTATGTTTATCTGAGTCAAATAAAGTGGCATTATAAACATTTTAAAATATTTTAAATAGATCAAATCCTACGTGGTTTTATAAAAATTTATATTTAGAAAATTAAATAAAGAATAATTTTGATAATGATTTCAGGGCTATAAAGATGAGAATATAAACTTTATTTTGATATCTTTCAGGAGAACATAGTTTTTACTTATAGTATTTGATTTGAAAACTTAAAATGATAAAAATATATCGAACGCTTTTCTTTTCTTTTTATTGAATTATTCTCGAAGGAAAATATTATTTTACGAGAATAATTTAATGTCTTTTTATTTATCACCTTTTTTCTCTCTCCATTTTTTCTTTCATATTTGAATTTACCAGGTTCCAATAAAGGTTGGAGTTATGGGCAGACATTATATTTTTTCTGGTTATCAGTTATAAAATTTTAAAAATCGTAATACCTGTACAAAAAATCATGACATTTTATCTTTTTAACACAGTAAGATTAAGTAATTTAAATTTGTGAAGTTTACAATATATGTATGCTTAGTTAGATTTCTTAAAAAAAAACAGGGTTTCATGTCAGTAAAAGAGAATAATAATTTGTTTTCAAAAAATTTTGGTAGAAATAATAATTAAAAAGTAATATTCTTGGATTCTAAGTTTATTAGTTAAGAAAAGAAAAGAAAAAACTGCATCTGACTTTTTCTAATTAAAAACTGATTTATATAATTTTTTTATAAAGGATCTTTTTCTTTATTTTGCAGTTTACCTTAAAATTAACAATCTTTTAAAATCTCTAATACTGAAATAATTGTTAAATGAGAGCTTTGAACTTCCAGAAAAAAAATTAGAGTATTTATAAAAATTTCTATAACGCAGAATAAAAACGTTAGTTAAATATTATGCTATCGCAAGGAAAAAAGCTATTTTTTTGATAGTGTAAAATAAGAACAATTTTTTTTAATATGCGTAACGAAATATCAATGCAATTTTTATAAAAAAATGTTAATAAAATGTAATTTAAAGTAAAGTAATTAACAAAAAGTAGTAATTTATTACTAGACTGAGAAGAATATTAATTTTAAGAGAGAATGTAGTTTTTTTTTTCTAAAAAATTACTTGACTAATATTTTTTTTTCTCACGGCTCCAAAGTTATTACTTCTATGGTTTCGAAATAATTAAAGAAAAAAAAATTAATATTTTTATTTATATAACGCCATCTCCCCGTATAATTAATAATTCTTTTAAAGTTGATATTAAGTTTGACATTTTTTTGGGTATTATTATTCCAACCTTGATGTAATTAAATCATCTAGTCGTAGAAAACTAATGTTGTATTTTTTATAATTAATAAATAAAAGAATGTATAAAAATCAAATATTTTAAAATAGAATGAATATGGAGCTAAAATTAAACTAAATATTAGAATATTATAAAATCAGCAATATAACTGTGGTAAATAAGGTTCGTAATTTAGAATAAATTCTGTAATTTTATTTGTTTTATATGTAATTTCATAGAAATTGTTTTTTTCTTCCTCTGGTTGAGGTGTGTAGCCTTGCTAGTGGAATAATGCTCTCGGAAAAGAAAGATAAGCTCTCATAACTCGTAATTTAACACAAAGGATCTCATGTTGTAGAAGTTGATGCTTGTTTTATAAATCTGTTATTTTTGTTGACCTTCTAAGATGTGGTGAATAGTTCCAGGTCATTTTGTCTAATGTCACTCTCGTCAACTTATCGTGATTCAAAGTGACAAGGAGTTGAGCGGACTTTCTAATATCTTATCACACACGCGTGTCTCGAGCATCCATTTCGGGAAATTTTCTGAGCAGCTGTGAGGGTGAAGGGTTGCCATAAAAAAAGATACTCTCTGATGTCAGCTGCACCCTATCTTCGCATTTAAAAATTACTAGCCCATTTTACTACTTCGGAAAATGAACATCCAATATTATTTCTTTTATTCCGCTTGCTCTTTTGTTGACGGTTGTAAACAGAAATGGAACGCCATTCTGTTCATACGCCATTTCTGATGCGTTTGATGAAACGAGGCTGTCATCTTTACCTCCATTTTGTTTATGATGTAAGAAGACGAAGAACCCCAATGGCCGGAATTTCAAGCATTTCTTTCAGCTCACTAGGAAAAAAAGTTGTTCGAAGCCATTGATATGGTAATTATGGTAGAAATTGCTCAAAAGGGTGTTTGAAAGGAAAATCGCTCCACATACGTATACACGTGATAAGGTCAAAATAAATAATAGAAGATATTCAATAAATAAACAAGTGCTACTATGAAGTAGTTTTATGGAATAAAGGATTTTAATATAATTTATTCTATAAGGTCAAAATAAATAATAGAAGATATTCAATAAATAAACAAGTGCTACTATGAAGTAGTTTTATGGAATAAAGGATTTTAATATAATTTATTCTATAAGGTCAAAATAAATAATAGAAGATATCAATAAATAAACAAGTGCTACTATGAAGTAGTTTTATGAATAAAGGATTTTAATATAATTTATTCTATAAGGTCAAAATAAATAATAGAAGATATTCAATAAATAAACAAGTGCTACTATGAAGTAGTTTTATGGAATAAAGGATTTTAATATAATTAATTCTATAAGGTCAAAATAAATAATAGAAGATATTCAATAAATAAACAAGTGCTACTATGAAGTAGTTTTATGGAATAAAGGATTTTAATATAATTTATTCTATAGTAAAAACACTATCAAATGATCAATTATTGTAAAACGAATTATGCTGAAATAAAATCTTTTTCACACTATTTTGAGCAATAATTGCATTGTATTCCTTTACAAATGAATCACCATCCAATAAATGTATTTCAATGTACATTGCACAATTTTTCTAAAATTAAAAACCTTTCGTTATAAAAGAACGCTGGTAAGAATTCTAATTTATATAGCTGTAGTTAATTGATTAATAAATTTATTTAATTGAAATTATTTTTAAATTTTTTTGATTTAAGCTCTGAACACGCATTTAAAAAGAACTCATTAAGTTTGCAATAATTCCAGTTTAAAGCTTCTTACAGCAGTTTCCTTTTTTTTTTTTAAAAAAGAAAAAGAATTAGGTTTTATTAAAAAAATATTACATTTTTGGTAGTTTTATGTAATGACTTCAATACACCAACATGTACAAGAAGCTTTGAAGAACGTGTATGAAAAATATTGGTTTATAATTAATTTTTTGGTTTTCCCTGGAAACCAATTTGAATACTAACAAGTAATATAAAAAAAATAAGTCAATTCCTATTAAGGTCAACAAAGAAAATTTTTATTTTTAGTTACTTTTTATTAAATAGTTACAATTAATATAAATACGTACATACATATGACAAAATCACCATATTAATTGATAAAATAGATACGATTTTCGCCTTGCACAATTTTCCATTTCTATATATGGTGTTGGACTATTTTTTATTCATTACTACGTTTAATTATTCTAATAAAATAGTATAGTAAAAAAAGAAATCAAATTCTCAGAAATTAGGCCATCTCAAGTGGGATTCGAACCCATAACTTTTGGATTAGAAGTCCATCGCGCTATCCATTGCGCTACAGGTACACAACGAACGATTTTCCTTTTGATACATACTGTTGGATTATTATTTTTGTTTGTTACTATTTATTCATTTTCTAATTTAATTAATGAATTAATATTTGAAAAAACTATATTAACATCAAGTGTCATCCACTACAAAATTTAAAAAATATATTTGAACTTGAATGGATGAATAGAGAGTATTTTATTAAAGATTGAAAATTTGAACAAGATGTATAAATAAGTAAATAAATAAATAAATATAGGGAGAGTGTGAACTAATAGTAGGAATTAAAGGTACTCTTCTTTTTTCTTTAAATATCTTTACTAATTTTTTTTTTCTTTTCTAACATTCAAAGGGCATTTGTAAGTCACAGATGAGATAGTTGAATGTTTAATAATTTTACAACCTGTGAGCTTTACACATATTTAAATTCAATAAAAACAATAATTTTCCTCATGGCGTATCGTTTTTATTACGATAGAGTACATATATATATGGAAGTTCCGATGTTGCAACAATTATTAAGAACTTGATAGTAATTTTTTGACAGTTAAATTCGTGCTCATGGAATTAGGCACGCATTAAATTTACCAGAGTATGCACATCTTAGCATGTAATTTACTTTTACATTTTTTTAAAGGCATTCTTCTTGTTTTATGCCTCTTAATTATTTACTTTCGTTAACTTCAGTGCAATCTATTAACTTACGGCACTAACAGCAATGATTTTCCTCATCACGTTGTTGTAGAGGTGCCTGAACTTTCTTCTGCAGTAAGAAGATCTGTAAGCTCCTCCCATCAGTTTTTCTATGATGAGTCCGATGTCATACAAAGTGTATCGATATAACCTCGGAATATTCTGTGAAATGAAGAAGAAATGCAGGCCGTTATACTTTTAAATAATTAAAAAAGATGAATAACAAACAAGGAAAATTTTAATAATTACAAATTTAAAAATTCACAATATTTGAAGTTGTGTTATAAAAAATATCTAAAGAAAAGCGACAAACTAAAAAGAAATGGAATTGAATTTTTATTGAATTGCAACTATGCAAACGTTATATCATACTAAATATCAGGTAATAATTATTTATATTTATTTATATATTTTCTAAAAATTTACTTTTTTAAATTAAAAAAAGTGTTTTTTCCAAATGAATTTTAAATTATAAGGTAGCGATAAATCTTTAATTAAGAATTTAAAGATATTGAATACAAACAATTTAGAAATTGATATGTTAAAAGGAATCTTAAAAAGTTCTAATTATAGAATTTAATATAATTTATTTATTAATTAGCTTTTACTTAATAAAAAATACTTACATAAAATTACTTTGTAATTAAAAAAGAACAGACTTAATTTTATAATGTGAAATGAGGACTAAAATATATCTCAAACAAACTTTATTTCTGTTTGAAATAAATTATGCATATTTTTATACTCACTTTACGTACATCTCTTACTAAATACTGTAGAGTGTTGTTTGGGCCAGTTCGCTGTAAAAAAATTATATAATGTATGCAAGTAAATTTATATTAGTAAATAAATTGTTTCATTACAAAGCTTTAGATTTTTAGTGCCTTGTAATTTAAACACTAAGCAAATAAACAAGTGCAATACATATTATTTATTTTCTTAAGGAAAAATAGCTCTTGCTATTTAATTATTTAATGTTTATATTTTCTGTTCAGAAGTAACATTCTATTCGTAACCGTATAAATGATAGCTATAGTTACATTATTTGAGAATACCCTTTATTTGTTAGGTTATAATATACGAAATGCCCGATATTTACAACTACTTAAATAAGTATTTATTTTTTTGAACAAACTTTATTTATCAAAGTAAGAAACATTAGCTCCAACATACTTTACCAACGAGAAACGAGTTTTTTTTATGCCAGTATCATAAAATTCAGCAGTTCTGGTGGCGACAAACTCATTGAATGCAGTTTCAGCATTCCTTTGATTTTTGAAGCATTACTCCTGTAAGAAGTTACACAGATGTTTGAAAAAGTGATAATCTGCAGGAAGAGGTCAGGTGAATATGGTGGATGAACTAGAGTTTCGTGCCCAACGCGTGCAACTTTTGACGACTGATTATTGAAAACATGTGATCCAGCATTGCAGTGGAGAAAAACTGGGCTTTTCCTATTGACTACTGTAGACTGTTTATGTGGAAGTTTCCGATGATTTTATGGATTTCATCACAATACTTATCCACTGAGATGGTTTCCTTCATTTTTAGAAAACTGTAGGGGATCAAACAGGCTGATAACCACCAATGATTGAACATATAAAATAAGTCTATTGAGTAACCTATTAAATCATACTAATCCTATTAAAATCAAAATAACCTATAAAAATCCTACTAATTAAATTATTATTGATTATCCTATTATTATCCTGTTTAAAATCTTCTTATTTCACCTAATATCCTATGATTATACATATAAAATTATACTGAAAAATAACAGTATTTTTTTTTTATTAAAACAGATCAAATGAAATAGAACAAGGTTTCAGCTTTAAATTATATATAATACATGAATATATCAAAAAGCCTGATTAGGGAAAAAAATCTCAAAAATGCACCAGTGGAAATTGGATATCTTTTATATGTTACAACCTAACATTCAATATAATTTTGAAATTAGCTTGTATTGAGCTGGTTGAGTATTTAACGTGTTGTAAAACTTCTTCACATTTAAATGTTTCTATGGAATTGCACCATTAAAATACTCTAGGTATTAAACATATTTCTATTTAATTATTTTAAATCATTAACAGACTCAAAAAAATTAATTCGAATAACGGTAAACGTTTCATGATACCTAATTATTTCCTTGTATACCTATGAAAAGATAAAAGCAATTAAGCTACGAAATACTTGCCACAAAATTAAGTTTCTAATAAGTAAGTCATTATGAGAGAGAAAGGACACAGATTTATATTTCATAACATCCCAAGAAACGTCCCAAATTGAATTAGCAAATGAGCCTGAAATTTTATCATTATGCCAATAAATGCTCATACTTAAGAGCTCCATTTTTAGACTGTTTATTTCAAGAGAAGATAAACAGACGTAAACAAATCTTCGCATAATTAACCACAAGCTCTGCTTTTAAGCGCAGCTCGCTAGAATAACTTACGCTGTTGTAAAGGTCCCAAGTCTTGGTATGGAGAGAAATTTATGCATGCTGACGCCGTTTTCTAGCATCAGTTTGACAAAATCAACGCTGTCCATCACCAAAGCATCCATCATGGCTTGTTCTAAAGCCCCATCCTAAAAATAAAAAAGAGACAAAATGTATACTTTCAGTAATAAAAATAGTACCCCTGGTCAAGAGGCACTCTCCAAAATAAGATTTTCCAGAAATGAGAATCTTAGAAAAAATTGCATCTATTTCTGTTCTCTACGAGATGTTCGTAGAGGTGGTAGGTATAATTACGCGAGATCAGTTTTTTTTAATGATTTATTAGAATCAAAAACAGGGTACTATCAATTGCAGTGAACGTAAAATACACTTTCATTAAAATTTTTTGTAATGAAAATAATTCAGACCCGATCTTGTGGATACGCTTATCACTCGAACATAAAAACATTTATACACTTTTCCATCGTCATCTGCTGTTTTATATATATAACACGCCCTCATCTGCATGTGAGGTGTTTCCAACTGCAGATGACTAAACAACCACGGTTTGGGGGTTCAAATCGGATTCGAGACTCAAATCCGAGATCACGGGACGGAAATTGGAAAAGCATTAAATTTTTTATAAACTGTCTAACAATTTTTGATTGATTTATTGCTTATTAAAATCAAACTTCAAAGCTACAGGAGGGCTATTGGCTGAATGCCCAAAGGCATCGAGCTCACCCGAAGGAGTTTAGAGCTACAAACCGATCCCTCGGGAAACAACCCCCCCCGTCCAGTCTTTATTAAAAAAATTACATTTTAAACAGCAGAAGACAAAAAATAACAAAATATAATTTTAAAGATAACTGCACACGTGTACGTGAACATAATACAAATGTACAAAGCAAATATAATAACAATAAAGAAACATGAGGGTATAAGAAATGAATGAAAGAATATACATATATTCCGACTTTCTTACAGATACATAAAAATAATAAAATTATCCAATACAAATGCACCATACAGACCAAAAGAAAAAAAAAGACAGGAAACATAAATAATAATAAAATGTTTCTTTAGAACCATATTTTCAGTTGACGCCATCACTTCCTGTTGAAATTTTTTCTCTTAATTGGTCCTTCAGTTTAAAGAAAAAAAAAAGATTCAGTACGGAAAGGAGGAATATATATATTTTTTGAGATCTCCTTCCCATTTTTTGAAGAGAAATATAAAGGATGAAAGCAAGAGTGTAAAAAAAAAAAAAATAAAAAAAAATAAAGAAAGAAAGAAAGAGAAGGGAGGAAGGAGGGGAAGAGAATTTAACAGACCTCTTAATTTTGAGATTCGATCAAGTGTCGAAGACGACATTTGAGATGTGATAACTTCCTCACACCAAATTTCCATACTGCGCCAAAGTTAGGACTTTGAGCTTCGGAAAATTAACTCGCACCAACCCATCCATTTGGCGGGATTTAAAGGTACCCCGACACTACAGAAACCACTGTGGGTGGTTATGGCATAAACTCGTTGCCGTTGACTTAGCGCGTTCGAGTTCTGTGCCACTGAAGACCCACCGTGCAGAGGAGCTGATGCACGCTAAATCTGTGAAGCTCGAAGTCCTCCCGTTGCCATGGTGTGGTAGTTAGGAGAGGGATTTTGAGTTCAAGTATCATCCAGTTACTTGATCGATGTTCAGAATTACGTGATCCGTTGCTAATAGTCCTTGTGTTCGTTTAATGTTCGACGTTAATAAACTTTCACTCACTCGACCGAAACAACGTAGACCGTGAATTCGCAAGCTACTGTCATGAGTACTTGGATACTAAACCACATTTGTTTCCTACAGTTTCGTGTTATCTTTATAATAATGAAGTCTTTTAAAACAAATTTCCAAATTAACAGAATGATTTGATAATAATTCTAACGTCCGTAATTTTCTGATTTTATTTCTAAATAAGTCTTTAGTTATGTTTTAATATTATAAAAGTTAATGAGAGTTGCAAGATAAAATCATAATTTGCTTGATAAATGGACAATATTATTTTAGCCGTGAATCTTTCATTTTTTTCTCTATATTCAATGGTTTCGTAAAATATGTTATCTCTTATGCTTTAATTCTTATAGAGTTCTAAAAGTTCTTACGTGTGATTAAATGTTATACAAAAATGTTCTCTTTTAAAATTATTTTTTGTTAAATAAGTTTATTTTAAGTGTGGAAATCGATTTATTTTTTATATTGTTAGTATAAAAAAAGAAATTAGTTAGTTTTAAGTAAAACACACAGTGCAGATTGTTTCCTCCACAGAATCAACAGTGACATAAGTTGAGAATTTAAAAAACGTAGCAAATGACGGTTTCTTTGTATTAAATATCCTAAATGTTGTTGCACAAATATCGATGTTGGGAAATTAATTTTATTTTACAAAGAAAAAAAATGTTTTTTTTTGGATTTTAATAATTTTGAGTGCATTAACATTTGAAAAAATAAGCAAGACTAAATTTGAATGTTAATGTTTCTAAAAAATCCTTGAGAGGTATCAACTATCATACAACCGAAGCCAAACAGAATATTCTTGCCAGTAACCTTTTATCACCACATTTCAAAACAAGTCACAGCCTTTTCTAATCAGTACGTCTTTTTTCAAACATTAACTAGAACTTATCAACCCTTTATCTACCGACTGTACTTAAAGCACACCCACTTTAAAATTACATAGAATAACCATTTTTACGAATACTCTGATAATACTTAGCAGGAATATTTTTGTAATCCATTCTTTTAAGATATATGGAAGCACGGGTTCTCTATATGATGAGTATTTTAGAGGGAAAGGCGAATAGATTATAGCAGAATTGCTTTTTCAGCTCTAAGACTTTGATCGGATTGCAAAGATTGTCATTTTGTTCCGAAAAAGTATTAATCTCAAAAGATAAGTGTCTTATTATTTTTGTTTGTTTGTTAATGAAGACCTTAGAAAATGATTTGACTATTTATTTTAAGTAACAGTGTATATAATTAATTTTATAGTTGCATATCTTTAATTAATTAATTAGCTTAATGGATTAAATTTCCCAAAGTTGAATATTTTGTTTTGTATATCCTTAATTTTAAATGTAGTGATTAAAAAAAAATATTGCATGTAAAAAATTCTGCAGTAATAATAATGCAGTACATAAAGGGTTAACATTCTTTTTTATGTGTGTATTGTGAGTTGTCACTAATAGTCTGCTTGGCGAGATTTGTGCAGGTGAAACGAAAAAGTACCAATTTCTAATATTACTTCTATTTTTTTTTTAGATATTTAATAAAGCTAGTATAGTAGCATTTATTATGTGCTTTTTGGTACTTATTTACACAGTCGACCACTTTGTCAATGAAAAAACATCGCCAAATGTCTCCATATCCAATAATAGAACCATGCCTACTCATGAACAACAAAATAGTCTTGTTCATGCATGCATTAGCCGTATTGGTGACGACTTTTTGATTGGCAATGTTTTTAATATGGC
>BMAO01016842.1:0-25079 GCA_019973975.1 Trichonephila clavata | reverse complement strand
GACGTTAATATTCACTCTCACTCAACAAACGTTGTAAATACATTTTTTTTCATTTTTTAAGAGTTGATTTCTATTCCGACAACTCGTCTTCACAAAGTTTCGCAACATATTTGCCATAGTTTGTTTTTGGATTTGTGTCATAGTGCGTTTTAAAATTATACCCCTTAGCAACTGAATTACAGTTTCCAAATGTCAGGCACAATATTTTATTCTTGCTTTGGGCATAAAAATATTGCAGTTACCATTTTTCTTGAAAATTACGATGTTCATCTTTTTTTACTCTGTTTTTGAAGTTTGATTAAGCTTTTATAAAAAAAAACTTTTTTAGTTTAATATGAATAAAAATCAAAATCCACTTTAATTCATAAACTATTGAGTAAACAAAACATTTTGTCTTGTCCATCTTAGGGTTTTTAAATTTTAAAAAATAATCTTTCAACTGCTTCTGAAGAGAAATAAAAAAGTCGCACACACGATGAATCGTAGTGCGATCTATAACAAATAATATTCATAAATGCATTTCAGAATTTAAAAAAAATTAATTTATTATAGTAAAATTCAATGAAAAAAAATTTAATAAAATATTAATGATTTTCATTTAAAAGCTATTTCTATCATTAAATATGATTTTTTTTTAAAACAAGGATATATAACAGGCTAATATGTTGCAAATTTTATAAGTTTAACGGAAATAACTTTCAAAATAAAAATAAAAACTCTTAAAGATTGGCTTTGTAAAATGTAATTAATTTTGTAAAATGTTTCCGCGGGCCGCAACCTACGTACTGGCCGCATGTGGCCCGCGGGCCGCGTGTTTGACATGCCTGCTCTAAGCCCTCCCGAATAAATAAATAAATAGCTAGGGAGTCCCCAACGACGTTTTGTAGCGTAACATTAAAACTGAAAAAAAAAAAAAAAAACCAGTGGTGCGGTTCAACGCAAGCAACGCCGAGAAAGAGAAGATAGTAAATAAAAATTGTAGCTTTGCATATTTAAAATATTCATATATTTTTACTTTTTTTTTGATATAATCCAATCAAGCTCGGACCCTCATTTTTTTGCATCAGGGCCCTTGGATTCCTAGCTACGCCACTAACTATATGATATGTTGAAAGACTGAGTATTACTCAAAACCCGATGAAAATGCCCATCCTTTGGTCATGTGATTTCTCTCTCTCTTTTTAGGAGTGTGGATGTCGCGGACTATTGAATGTAGACGACCTTGGCGGAGCTCGGTTTCCGACTAAAGACGAATAAAGCCGAATGAGTGTTACATTTCCGAACCTGACGCATCGTTCAAGTTCACTCTTCAGCAAAACGCGCCTAAAGAAGTTATCACTTCAATTAAGGCCAGACTCAATAATCTAAGAAATATTCTCCAATCAACATAAACTATTACTTCCTTCCTTAAGAATGCAATAATGTGATCAGACTTTACATAAAAGAAACAATTCACTGTCAGTAACTGTCTGTATAGTAGAAGGAAGTAAAATGGCCTTTAAGTTTTTTTCTCTTTGTTCTCTGGGGTTTTTATTTTTTCTAGAAGTTGTCAGTCTTTCGATTTAGGACAATCCTTTTCCTACAAAATCTTTCACAAGATGGTCTATGAAAACCACAAAAAATCCTTCCTACACTGGCGTCAATTGTTATTTCAATATATAATGTTTTTTGTTTGTTTCTTAATAAAATGGGTAATAAAAAACTCTTTTTCGTCCCTTATACAAAGAATCACCATAATCTGAAATACGCTAGTAAGAAAGAATTTCTCTTGTCAGTATCATGCATGATCAGTCTTTTGATTAAAAGCAAGTATCTGGAACAAATTTGTTTCCGACTATTAAAGTTCAATTCCCTTTAGGTGTGATGGGGATGAATGTGATTTTTGAAGTATTTCTGATGCCTATATAATGTTTCCTTACTGATTTAATATTAATACAAGAAAACAATAATTATGCGGAGATTTTATCGGAGTGAAACTGAAAAATTTCGAGGAAATCAGACGCTATAAATAAGAATTTTTGATTAAATGAGGCTTTAATTATAAAAATATAGATACTTTTTAGTAAGAATTATTGTTGGTGTAAGGAAACTAGTTATTAATTTCTTAATTTTTTTTATTATTTATACTGCATAAGTTTTTTAAAGAATTATTTACATGAAAATTAAAATTTAGTTTTTATTAGAAAATCAATATCTAAACAAATGAAAATCACTTAATAAAAAAAAAAGGAATATTAGGTTATTCTTTTTTACATTTGTGAGCAATTACTAAATTTCTTTGCTTTACCTTCAAGTCTGTAATCTTGTGGTTGTAATAATAATATTTTTTTTATCTATCTACCTGGGCATACGTATGACGACTAAAGTACGAAAACCATACATACTCGTATATATATATATATACGTACATTACATAGCTGTAGCGTATGAAGGCCTCTCTAATAGGGGAGGGGATTGCATACAAAAATACACGTTGATGAAAGTGTCAAGGCCTAATCTCTATGATAAAAAAATTCTATTGTTCTTTGAGAGGGGGGAATTGAAATTCAAACCCCAACTTTTGTGTACATTACTCTTACTTCGTTTATCTGTAGATTATTTGTCCCCCCCCCTTCGAAAATCCCAGATTCATCAACAAAACAAGAGTATTCCACTCTTTATCTAGCTAATGAACATATAAGCGTATTCCGAAATGCTTACGTGTAAAAAAGTTACAACTCTCTTATTTTCCTCCTCTGCTTTTCTTTTTGCTTTTTAAAACTCGTGACAGGTTGCTTCAACTTTTCATAACATGCATCGTGTGCGAATGCATATCATAGTTATTCACATTTTTAAACTAATTTCCTCCTTTTAGAGTGGGAATTTGAGTCGGGAATTTTTAAAGCAGTCAACCTTTTCTCCCAGAACGCAAATAGGCATCGAACTTTTGAGTAAAATGTAGGAAAAATTCGACGCTAATATCTTTTGAAAGATTTTAAATATAATAGCGTTTTAGCTATAAAACATGATTATCTAAAGTGCGGCCCAAACGAAAATTTGAAAATATTTCAATTTACACATTTTTATAAAAAATAAATAAATGCATGCAAAAATATGCTGCATTAATTTTCGATTTAATTGAAGAGTTTGAAAGAGGATTTCAAGATTTTCGAAAAAAAAAACGAAGAGCATTTCAATATATTTACCATCCCGTTTTCCCTAGAAATAAATAAATTACTTTCAAATCTTCAAATGGGATGCATTGAACTGCAAAGTCACATTCAACTGAAAGAAAATTTTGGGAATGTTTCTATGCTGGAGTTTTATAAAGATTACCTGCACCGCGATAAATATCCTCATTTTCACACTCATTCTTTATTAATGTCCTCAGCTTTTTGCAGTACTTATATTTGTGAACAGTTATTTTCCAAGAATGAAGCATACAAAAAACAAAAATAGGACAAAGATTACTGGAAAATATTTTGAAAATGCATTAAGAATTGCAACTTCGTCTATTGAACCCGATATCGATTTGCTTGTTCAACACAAACGCAAATTCATTCATCTCATTAACTTGATTTTTTTCCCCATTTTAATGAAAATCAAACTAATTGAAACTAAACTTTTAAAAATTTTATGTAAATGTGTACTTATTCATGTCTAATTCAAATTAAAAAAAATATAGTAAAAATAAGTTTTATAAGTAAAAATAAATTTTAATAAAACTATATAGAGTTAATTTTTATTTCAATTTGTTAAAAAAATATATTGTATTTGCAGCCCAGAAAAAAAAATATTTTTGAAATGCTGCCTACAAGCGGTCATAGATTAGACACCCATGCTATAAAATGAAAGTATAATTCCATAGAAAAAAGAATAAAGCTAATAAAGTTTTTTTTAAAAATAATAATCTTGAGATTATCAAACAAGTGAAATGTATAAAGCATTGACTATAGAAAGCTGTAAAAACTCATTGAACAGTTGTAGAGTTAATGTAGTTGTTACTTATCCCACACGATTTACAGTAACATTAAAGCGAGGCCTATGAAACTGCTCGCGGTAAAGGGGGGGGGGATAACGTCTATCGTTTGGTCGTAGTTTTTTGAGTACCATGCAGGGCGTAGGATATGATACGATAGCTCTTCATACGTTTTGTCTCCGTTCCACTCCAATTTTCAGGGAGAACATCCTGAATGGTCCAGGGGCTCCAGCCCCTATTTCCAACCTCTCGAAAGGACTTTTGATTTAACGAATATTTAGAGTGCCCCCAATGACACACACAGACATAATACATTTACGAACATCCATACCTTCTCCAGGATTCAAACCCAGACCCTTCGTCACGGCAGTCAGTGTCGTCTGTAAGACTACTTAACAAAATTTGTTGCATTGCAGATACATCAAAACAGGCGGATGAAAAACCTTACAAATTGCTTGATATATTTTTTTTTGTGCCCTTCTAAGTATTTTGAATTCTGATAACAAACACGAATTTTGTAATCGAGCCTTAGAATATTTAACAAAGACATGGCTAGAACCAAAATGATTCGTATCATATTTACACAGATCTAAAATCTAGGAAATGTAGACTGGCAAATCAAAACACGTTGAAAATGTACTCATCACTTAGATGAGTGGTCACCAAATTTTTTTGGCATGAAATTTTGGCCAAATTTTTTTGGCATACCCTTAAAATGAAAATAATTATAAGAAATACCCCATTTATAAATCTAACATACATACACTTTCCTGGGCTTACTTTCCCTCCTACCCTAAAGAGTCACGTATCCCTAGGGGTACAGGTATTGCACTTAGATGACCACTAACCAAATTTAAAACGGTGCGAGAGCATGGGATTTACTTAGTTCATAAAGGATAAAGCCATTCATTCCGGAATTAAAAGGTGTAATCGCACATAAATCCGTGATTGGTTGTACTGAAAAAAGGGGATCATTCTACACAGTATATTATATATATTGAGTATATAATAAAAAATACTTAGAAAAAAAATAGACGAATCACATCCGACAGAGATATCATAGTCAATTTTTATAGAGGAGCTTTATGTTACCTTCATTTTTTATAAAATCGCATTTAGATATATATAAGAATTTATCGAAAATATTAAAAACAAGTAATATTAAAAAGTTAAGTTAATTCCTACTTAGATCAACAAAGAAAACTTTTATTTTAATTACTTTTGTTAAATAATTACAATTAATATAAGTATCTAATATACGTATGACAGAATCACAATATTAAGGGGTAAATAGAAAGCGATTTTTCGTGCAATTTTCCTTTTTATGTATAGTGTTGAACTGTTATATTTTTGTTTGTTACTATTTATTCATAAAGTTTAATTATTCCAATAAAATAACACAGTAAGAAGAAATCACATTCTCAGAAAAGGCTATCCCAGGTGGGATTCAAACCCACGACCTTTGGCTTAGAGGTCTGACCCGTTAACCATTAAGTTACTGGGACACAATGAGCGCTTTTCCTTTTTTTTTGTTTGGTGTTGGACTATTATTTTTGCTTGCTTCCATCTATTCATTAATTAAATAGAATTAATGAATTAGTATTTGAAACAACTGTATTAACATCAAGTGTCCTACACTACAAGTTTAAAAAATGTATTTCGGGGGGGGGGCAGACTTTTACAGAGTGCGGGCTACTTCTGATATTTTCAAAGAGTTGCGGTCCACCCAGTGTCAATGGAACACACAAAGGTGGAGGAGGGGTCCACAGGTCCGGACCCTCCCTCTCATAACCCCTTATTTTCTTCCAATTCAATATAGTCCCATGTATATAGTATGTACAATGTAATTAAGTATTTGATATTAGTAATTTTTTTTATTTATTAATGTTAATTATTTATTCAGTAATTTATTTTTTACTATTTTTTGTTCCCGACAATCGAAAAAATAAAAAAAATATGTTTGGCTGCGTATTGGGGTATGATACGGGAATGGTAGACCTTCAACCCTCGACACCCTTCCCTTTAAAAATTCTTGTGTACGCTACTGCCCAATGTCGTAGGTGTGATGAGGTAAGGAAAAAAGAGGTTATTACTATAACTTAATAATATAAGTATGGAATATGTACTTACCTACAGAACTAAAATAAAAAACAACTTTTAATACCGCGTTTAAAGCAAAATGCAATACAAACTTAATAATAATAGCCCCAAATATAATTATATCAAATGATACATTTATAATGAAACAATTCAAAATACATTGAAGATATAAAATATTTTTATCTAAAGTTAGTTTTCGTAGTTATAGTCAGTAGAAGGATTAGTCTGCGTACTGTCAACCAATCTTGAATTTTCCGTATATAATTATTAACTGGTAAAATTTTTAGGCAGTCACCCCTAAATGTCTTAACGGTCCACCGGTCAATCGTGATCGATGTAATGCCCACTCCGAATGTATTTGAATGGATGAATAAAAAGTATTTTATAACGATTGAAAATTTGAACAAGAATATATATATATATATATAGACAGGAAAAGTGTGAACTAATAGTAGGAATTGAAAAAAAAATTCCTTGTTGCCATTTGGCACCGTTGGTTGAGGTTACAGTTATGAAAAATATTCAGTTATACTCTACACTTACAAGGAATATTAATCGAGAAGGATTGCAATCACTGTTTCGTTTAGTATTATGCATGACATCATCTCTTACTTCCTCGAATACAGGATTAGGACTCGCATAAATTATTTGGTATGCTTATTCACGTAATTTGTGTGGAAATCATGAAGAAGGGTATGGATAAGAATGAAAATTGCAAGATCTTTAAAAAGAATATGGTTTAGAAAAAAATAGCGAAAGGAAGACAAGGAAAGTTTAGAAAATTCATCAAAGAAAATGATAACCATACGTGATACAAACTACTGAAGTGTCGATAGAGATGTCATTGAAAAAATTAAAGTATCTGAAGCAAACATAGAGAATAAACTGATGCTTGCTCAATTTCAATTGTGATTTTATGTAAAATAAGGAAGGGTTTTTATAAACGTGGTATTTTAAATTAATTATATGCAAGCTCTGAATTTCGTGTTTTTAAAGAGATTCAGAAATATATCTCCTAGGTAGAAACATTTTTACATCAAACAACAACAAAATAGTTCTTTTGAATATGAGGGACTACCAGAAAATGCAACTGCGAAATTTAAACAGAAAGATAAATCGATAAAAAAATCTATAGCTTTATAATTGAAAGTATCACTGATATTTAGATTATATGCTATAAGTAAGCATAATTTTATTACTTTTTTTAAAAAATCATTTCTTTAAGTGCTTTCATCTTTTAATTCGATAATTAATTCTGTGTATTCTATTTCGATGATAAAATCGTTCTCGTGGTAGCCGAGGGATCAACACAATTACCTAGCTCAGTTTCCATTTCTGAATTTTTAAAAAAAAAGTCTGTTAAAAAATAAACTGTTTATAGTTGAAATATCTGTTATCAATTTTAATAAAATCATTTTTTTATATATATAAAACTTTGTGATAAGAAAAAAAAAAGGATATCTCTGAACTGAAATTTTCATATAGAAATTTATGCATCACAAAACTTTTTAAGTTGATATACTACTTTTTGAATTGATTATTATTTGTTTATGGCGTAAAATTTTAATATTTTATCTGGATTCAGAATTGTAAGAGCAATTTTGCAAGTCCATCTCTATCGTTTTTTCTCCAACTTGATTAATTTAAAACTAGATGGCAGCACGAATTTTAGTGTGTTGAGTGAAAAAGTTAGATTTTATGAATTTAAGAGATTACGAAAATCAGGTAGCTATTAAATTGACAAAATAAAAATTAGAAAAAAAAATTCAAGAAAAATTAAAATTAAATAAGGGAATTTTGTGCGAATGAGGAGGGAAGACAAAAAAAAAAAAAAAAAATCTGCTTTGTTGTAAAGCAGAAATTCACGTAAGTGTAGATCTAAGTTAATTTAAACCGAGTGCAATCGAGGATTAAACTAATTCATTTGAAGATTTAAATGTAATTCACTACCATGAGCTAAAACCGGTACGTGGTTATGCTAACCGCTTAGTCTGGGGATCTGCTTGTGATGAGAGTCACGTGTTCAAGCTCAACATCGTGTAGAGAAGGGGGTTTTTAAATGTTCTATATACCAGTCATATTTGATCTGGCTGTTTTGCAATGCAATAGGATGAGATATTTTTTTTCGTATAAATGATTTTACTTGAAATTATTCGTTTAAAAATTTGTTTATTGATTATTATTTCAATTATTCGTTTCATAAAATTTGTATTAAAATTTAATGATTGTAATTACTTGCTTATAAATTTTTCCCTATAAATAATTGTTTGAAGCCTGAATCACACATAATGAATAGAATTATTGCCCATATCTGAGTACTCAAAAGCTTTTGTGCTATTATATTGATGTGCTCACAATTAAGAAGTGATACATGTTTATCAATTTTATATATCAAATTTTAGCATATATTCTTTATCAAAGTCAATAATTACAGCATACAAGAGTATTTTATATCGTTTAAAAATGAACAAAGCAAGATGTATAAAATATTTAAAATTAAAATGCATAAAATAAAAAATACTTTATAAAAAGTTTAAAACCGTCTAAAAAATTCAAAATTATTGGTATCACAATCTGAAATACATTCTTCGGTATTTTTTAATAATTTGTTTTCGAGAAGTTACTAAATAATTGACTGTAAAATTAAATAAAAGAATAGGAAAATAAAAACAATAAAGAGAAAAAAAATAGGGAAGAAAGGTCAATAAAATATTGTACAGCAAAATATACAAAAATGCATTAGTACGAAGTCTTGCTTTCTATTAAAAAAAAAATCTTTGTATATATATTTGTCTATCTGTCGTGTTTCGAGTCAACTCAAACTTCTTAAAACGGATTTATTCAGCGAGCTATTGCAGTTTTTCGCTGAGAGAAAAGATGCAAGTGAATCTAAGGGGTTACACTTATGCCAGATGTTCTAAGTACTTCTTATTATGGGTTATACTTAAGTTAATTGATTAGGCTATAAAATTAATTAGGATAAAGTTCTGCTTATTCATCGTTCCTTGAAAGAAGTGGTATAAATTTAATCTGAAATGTAACGAAAAACAAAAATTAAATGTTGTATAAATTTAATTTTATAGTCTAGGTCTATTTAATTATCTTATATAATATAAAATAATAAAATATAGAATCAAAAAACTGGAAAAATTTACAGTTAAGTATAGACAAAAAGAAAATTTTCAAAGATAGAGGGGGATTTTTATACAGAAAAAAAAAAAAAATAAATTTCTAATCTTAAAAAAAGCAGTATTAAAGAGAAGAAATTAAATGTGTGAATTGTACAAGCTTTTGTTACCACATGTGATGTATGAATCAAGTTGCGTAACTAAACAAACTTAAAAAATATTATTGTTTATTTAAAAATTTCTTTCCCTTCCCTAAAAGGAGAAAATGTTATTAATTAAAGGATATAAATGTGGTCTGATTATCCCTTTTTTAGACATAAATATCAGAAATTAAACGAAAAAAATTGCGTAGTTGTGGCAAAATTGGGTGAATCGGTTAAGCATGTGAAGGAAAAAAAAAAAGAAATTGTAATTTCAGAATACTTGGATGATGAGTTCCTGAAAGAGCTCGAAAATTACAAGGTAAGAAAGTCAACAAGGCATTGGACCATTCTGGCATATTTCTTTAAATGTATCTGATAGCCAAAATATCTATTTTGCATGACGGTTGTAAATATTTCAATAGGTTTAACTATACCTTTTTGGCGAATTAAAACTGCTGCTGGTATATTTAGATGATGCTGTAAAAGATGCTGTCGGATTGAAAAAGGTTGAATGGAAAAATCAATTTTTGGGTAGAAGTGATTTATGTGTAAACGAGTTTGGAATGACTGGGTAAAAAAATGGTACACTTCAGCATTAGTAAGACAGTGATTGACCTACCCAAGAAAATATCTAAAAGTATTCAAATTAGCAATCTCTCAGTTTTTAGCTTAGTTAATTTTATGGATAATACAGCCTTATAACATCTTTATAAAAAAATCTGATCCCACTAAAAGGACACTGTAATCTCTGACTACACCTCGTTTTCAGGACTATGGACATTAATGTGTTACTTTTAAAGTAATTTTCGTCAAAATGAAGAGTTATAATCGCACACATAATCATGGCGTAACCTTACTATACTAATACACAATGTGCCATTAATAGTACCGAAATTCTATACAGCCAAATTCCTCATTGGGTTCTAAGAACAGTACCTGTAAGTACCATAGTTTATGAGAAAAATACAGTAACTGATGATGCGTGATGGTTCATGATGGAGCTCCCACTCATTTCTGTGCTCGTGTATATGATTCGTTGGAGATTCCATAATCCAGCCACTGGATGAAACGTGAAGTCCGGTTCTATGACCTTCACGATCACCAGATCTCACACAACTGGAATTTTTCCTATTGGGAAATCTTTAGAAACTGGTGTATCTAGACGAAGTGATTACGCAAACGGACTTTGTTTCTTGTCTTCATGCTGCTTGTAGTTCGGCGGACAACGCGCTTCTGCAACGTGCGCACTCTTCTATTCCGCGGCGCGCTTATGCCTGCCTTGATATGCACGGTGGACATTTTGAACATCAGCTTTTTTAAAAGTTTAAAAATACTGCTGCTGATGTGTTCAATATGGTGTTTTTTCCTTGCATCGGCGTACTATGTTTTTCGTATTTTTCTCGTAAATTATGAATCATACAGGTACAGTTCTTTGGGCAATTTTTATGTACTCCCTGCGAGGAATCTAGCTGGGAAGAGTTTAGGCTCAATTTTTTGGAAAATCTGTATTTGTATGTAATTTACAACCGGAATAGGGCATTTTCTAGTTCAAAGCGAATATTTTTTCATAAAAAATAAAATAAATAAAATACGTAAAAACCCCACTAATATGTCTAATACATGGCACTTGGGCATAGTTTCACTGACCTTTTTTTTTGTGGCTTGATATACTTTACTCACGTTTCTCAAACTGTGGGGCAAGTGTCCTTAGGTGCTGATACGGTGGAGAGTACATATCGAAAAGTCAAAGATAAAAGATTATTAAAAAAATATTAATTTATCGAAAAGAAGCAAAATAAAATACATTCTAGCTGTGAAAAGTAACATATACCCCTTATCATATTAATAAAAAATAACCTAAAATATTTATTACTTAAAAGTAAAATATGCAAAATTTAATTCTTTTATGATAATTTGTACTCGTGTGGTTTATAAATAAGGTCGTATTATAGCTTTAGAGTAAAAGTGCATTGTTATTGCATTCATATATTGTCATTATATGGAGAGGGCGATGAAAAGTATGATGTGAAAATGGTCAATATTATTGAAAGTTTGAGAAGCATTGTATGATGTATTTGTCAATTTATTGCATTCTAAATGCACTCATGTCCATAAATTAAGGATAATGTCTGCTCCGTCAAATAAAAATTCAGAAACAAAACAAACATGACTCATACATAAAGCCCATTTATCAAACGATAGATAAAGAACAAAAAATAGAGTTTATGTGTGATACCGTTCATAAAACTGATTTTTGCTTCCTAGGGCAATTATACAAAAAAAAAAAAAACGTTGAATATACTAACAACAATGCCATGTTGACAAGAAAAAGTAAAAATAAACAACAAAAATAGTTATAGAATCTTTAGAAAGTAAAACGAAGCACGAACGAACGTGTGCCTTAGTCGGAGTCAAAAGAAAAAAATGTGCGTCGTATCGTCAAGGTCAGTATTCTAGTATCCCTAGATTTATGTGAATAGTAGAAAGTGCTAATCTGATACGCAAATGGTTATTACGTACTGTGTGTCTCCCATGTAATGAAATACAGTTCGTACATATCCCAGACATGCGCCGAGTATAAAATTATTGAACTGATCCTAGGGAAGATCACTTTACTCAGCAAGGCTTTTCAAAGTTCTGGTACAGACGTTGGCGAGCTTCAATTCGTCAGTCAATCTGTTCTGGAGCCCAGTACCCCCCCCACAAACGAGCAAGCATGCACCACCGTAATGGTGCCGTTCAATGATGTTGTCTTAGTAGTAACGGATACATAGCGCTCTGCGCATGAAAGCTCGATTTGAATCAGACTGCAAGCTAAACCTGGACTCGTCAAAAAATATCACACAAGTCCACTGTGATGATGTTCTCTATCCAATCTAACCGCTGGCGACAATGGGTTGCCGTGAATTGAGCACATCTGACAGTCCTATGAGAATATAGACCAGTATGTCGCAAACGTCTACACATGGTTTGCTCTGAAACTGTCGCACCTGTGGCTGCAGATACCTGACAAACAAATCGGATGTTGTGCCCCATGTACTTCTTTTGGCAGTTACAGCTAAATACCAGTTATCATTGGGCATTAAAATTTGGCGGTGACTTGTACTGTAATGTTTAATGACATTTACGTCATCCTGGAATCGTTGCCAAAATTCCCCACTTCCAAGTTCCTTGGATACTTCCATCTGAGTACGCCCACATTGCAGGCAGCCGATATATATAATTCTACAAAGTAAAAAACCTTCCACATGCGTCCTATGTGTCATAACTATTCGGTTATGGTACTGAGTGGTCTACAATGAACAATTTTACTTCATTCCCGCTATTCCTTATGCACCCCTCTCTAACATTCTCGTTATTGTGACGTACTATCGGCATAATCAGGTGGCTTTCTGTAATCTGCCTATTATTCTTGAAGATGTGATAATTCTGCAGGAGGAATTTTTACAGTAGGCTTCAATTTCCTTGTAATTTTGAATTATCCTTAATTTATGGTTTTGAGTGTATTTCGGAATATCTTAGCACGTTTTTGAATTTTCGAACCATTTTAACAAAGTTTTAATGAAGCAATAAAACAACTCAAATCAAGGATTTGTAGAATCTCTTCAGAATTTAAGATATCTGGTCGAAATTCACAATTTTTTTGAAAAAAATGTGTTTGATATAGAAAAAAAACAATACATTTCTTGATTAAACAGAATAATATTATCATTTTAAAGATAAAATGTTTACGTTATGCATTCTAACATTTGAATGTAGTTATTGAGAATTTTTCTTTACATAAATAAAAATATAATGCATCATCAGCTTTTTGAAGGAAGTATGTCTTCTCAACACTTTTGTTAAAAGCCTTATTTTACTTTTATGATAGTAGGAAACTTCTTAAGGAAATCGAATGATTTATTTTATTATTAAAGTATTCGAAAGAGGGATAAAACAATAAATTTTCATTTCATTATATCGAAATTCTTCGCACTTTTTAAATTTTTGTTTTCCAGTCTATAGGAGAATAGAACAAAGCTCAAATAAATGGAAAGTTTGATGGAAATAAATAAAAAAACAATACTTAAATGTTGTCTGTCATCTATTTAATTATTCTTTAAAGCAATATAGGGCATTTAATATTTTTATAAGAATTCATCATTAATACTAAAGAGTTTATTTTTTTTATTCCAATATTAAATGTCTCTTATATTTGGACAAATTTTCCTCGTTTGTTTTAAAAATAGTTTATTAAATGTTAATAATATCTTACAAGAACGTAAGTAATTTAAAAATCATATTTTAAATAAAAAAACCCTTTTGAATATATAAAGTGTTAATTAGAATAATTATTTATGTTGTTAAATATAATTTCTTCTTTTAATCAAAACAAACTTGAATAAAAACTGAACAAACTTGATGTTTATATCCCCTAAAAATTATTAAAATAGTGATCATTTATTTAAAATTATATATTTAAAACTGTAAATAACAAACAAGTTTAAAAATTTATCAAGTTTCATAGATAAATGAACAGATAATTAATATTTTTGCTAAGGTATGAATAATTTAGTATGTATGATAATGTGCAAGTCACAAAATTAACCGTTTGCTTAAAAGAAGAAAATATTCACAAGGAGGAAAGAATATAAAATATGTTTATATGTCTCTAGATTCTGTTTTTCTTGAAAAATTTTAAAAAGAAAGGGTTAGTTCATTTTTATCCATAGAATTATCTACTTTTAATGCATGAAGATGCGTATTAAATAAACTTATTTCAAATTTAGTTTAAATTATTATCCTCCATAGATTGTTTACAGTGTGCCTCGTAATTTTAAATTACAGCAAAGTGACGAAGATGACACACACACACACTTCTGAGCTATTAAACTTTCCATTATTTCCGTAGCACTTTACACAAGGACTTAAAGGCATAATTAAACTTAAAATAAATCACTTTTCAATAATTTATAATTATGGCTTGCACTAGGGATGAGTTTTAAAGACTAGGTTCACTAATTGTCACTTTACCTACGTGGGCTTATAGTAACATAAAGTTTAACACATAGATTAAAGTTCAGGATTAGTCTTGAGTTCGAATCCTGGTCCATTTTGAGCGCAGTGACAGATGCTATTGCACTTCATTTGAAACCAGGTTATGAATCTTTATGTGGCGTGGAAATGAGAAGGGAGAGAATCAATTGAGGGTAAGTGTGTGAGTGCAGGACGTCTTAAGGCATGGGACCAAATGGGTCCATGCCTGATCCATTTTGAGCGCAGTAACAGATGCTATTGTACTTCATTTGAAACCAGGTTATGAATCTTTATGTGGTGTGGAAATGAGAAGGAGAGAATCAATTGAGGGTGAGTGTGTGAGTGCAGGGACGTCTTAAGGCATGGACCAAATGGGTCCATGCCTGATCCATTTTGAGCGCAGTAACAGATGCTATTGCACTTCATTTGAAACCAGGTTATG
Organism: Trichonephila clavata; assembly: GCA_019973975.1. Lineage (NCBI taxonomy): Eukaryota > Metazoa > Arthropoda > Arachnida > Araneae > Nephilidae > Trichonephila > Trichonephila clavata. The sequence continues at coordinate 10,292 of BMAO01016842.1, read as the reverse complement.
AATCTTTATGTGGCGTGGAAATGAGAAGGAAGAGAATCAATTGAGGGTGAGTGTGTGAGTGCAGGGACGTCTTAAGGCATGGGCCAAATGGGTCCATGCCTGATCCATTTTGAGCGCAGTAACAGATGCTATTGCACTTCATTTGAAACCAGGTTATGAATCTTTATGTGGCGTGGAAATGAGAAGGGAGAGAATCAATTGAGGGTGAGTGTGTGAGTGCAGGGACGTCTTAAGGCATGGACCAAATGGGTCCATGCCTGATCCATTTTGAGCGCAGTAACAGATGCTATTGCACTTCATTTGAAACCAGGTTATGAATCTTTATGTGGCGTGGAAATGAGAAGGGAGAGAATCAATTGAGGGTGAGTGTGTGAGTGCAGGGACGTCTTAAGGCATGGACCAAATGGGTCCATGCCTGATCCATTTTGAGCGCAGTAACAGATGCTATTGTACTTCATTTGAACCAGGTTATGAATCTTTATGTGGCGTGGAAATGAGAAGGAAGAGAATCAATTGAGGGTGAGTGTGTGAGTGCAGGGACGTCTTAAGGCATGGACCAAATGGGTCCATGCCTGATCCATTTTGAGCGCAGTAACAGATGCTATTGCACTTCATTTGAAACCAGGTTATGAATCTTTATGTGGCGTGGAAATGAGAAGGGAGAGAATCAATTGAGGGTGAGTGTGTGAGTGCAAGGGACGTCTTAAGGCATGGACCAAATGGGTCCATGCCTGATCCATTTTGAGCGCAGTAACAGATGCTATTGTACTTCATTTGAAACCAGGTTATGAATCTTTATGTGGCGTGGAAATGAGAAGGAAGAGAATCAATTGAGGGTGAGTGTGTGAGTGCAGGACGTCTTAAGGCATGGACCAAATGGGTCCATGCCTGATCCATTTTGAGCGCAGTAACAGATGCTATTGTACTTTCATTTGAAACCAGGTTATGAATCTTTATGTGGCGTGGAAATGAGAAGGGAGAGAATCAATTGAGGGTGAGTGTGTGAGTGCAGGGACGTCTTAAGGCATGGACCAAATGGGTCCATGCCTGATCCATTTTGAGCGCAGTAACAGATGCTATTGTACTTCATTTGAAACCAGGTTATGAATCTTTATGTGGCGTGGAAATGAGAAGGAGAGAATCAATTGAGGGTGAGTGTGTGAGTGCAAGGGACGTCTTAAGGCATGGACCAAATGGGTCCATGCCTGATCCATTTTGAGCGCAGTAACAGATGCTATTGTACTTTATTTGAAACCAGGTTATGAATCTTTATGAGGCGTGGAAATGAGAAGGGAGAGAATCAATTGAGGGTGAGTGTGTGAGTGCAGGACGTCTTAAGGCATGGACCAAATGGGTCCATGCCTGATCCATTTTGAGCGCAGTAACAGATGCTATTGTAACTTCATTTGAAACCAGGTTATGAATCTTTATGTGGCGTGGAAATGAGAAGGAGAGAATCAATTGAGGGTGAGTGTGTGAGTGCAGGACGTCTTAAGGCATGGACCAAATGGGTCCATGCCTGATCCATTTTGAGCGCAGTAACAGATGCTATTGCACTTTCATTTGAAACCAGGTTATGAATCTTTATGTGGCGTGGAAATGAGAAGGAGAGAATCAATTGAGGGTGAGTGTGTGAGTGCAGGACGTCTTAAGGCATGGACCAAATGGGTCCATGCCTGATCCATTTTGAGCGCAGTAACAGATGCTATTGCACTTCATTTGAAACCAGGTTATGAATCTTTATGTGGCGTGGAAATGAGAAGGGAAGAGAATCAATTGAGGGTGAGTGTGTGAGTGCAAGGGACGTCTTAAGGCATGGACCAAATGGGTCCATGCCTGATCCATTTTGAGCGCAGTAACAGATGCTATTGTACTTCATTTGAAACCAGGTTATGAATCTTTATGTGGCGTGGAAATGAGAAGGAAGAGAATCAATTGAGGGTGAGTGTGTGAGTGCAGGGACGTCTTAAGGCATGGACCAAATGGGCCCATGCCTGATCCATTTGAGCGCAGTAACAGATGCTATTGTACTTCATTTGAAACCAGGTTATGAATCTTTATGTGGAGTGGAAATGAGAAGGAAGAGAATCAATTGAGGGTGAGTGTGTGAGTGCAGGGACGTCTTAAGGCATGGGACCAAATGGGTCCATGCCTGATCCATTTTGAGCGCAGTAACAGATGCTATTGTACTTCATTTGAAACCAGGTTATGAATCTTTATGTGGCGTGGAAATGAGAAGGAGAGAATCAATTGAGGGTGAGTGTGTGAGTGCAGGGACGTCTTAAGGCATGGGACCAAATGGGTCCATGCCTGATCCATTTTGAGCGCAGTAACAGATGCTATTGCACTTCATTTGAAACCAGGTTATGAATCTTTATGTGGCGTGGAAATGAGAAGGGAGAGAATCAATTGAGGGTGAGTGTGTGAGTGCAGGGATGTCTTAAGGCATGGACCAAATGGGCCCATGCCTGATCCATTTGAGCGCAGTAACAGATGCTATTGTACTTCATTTGAAACCAGGTTATGAATCTTTATGTGGCGTGGAAATGAGAAGGAAGAGAATCAATTGAGGGTGAGTGTGTGAGTGCAGGACGTCTTAAGGCATGGACCAAATGGGTCCATGCCTGATCCATTTTGAGCGCAGTAACAGATGCTATTGCACTTCATTTGAAACCAGGTTATGAATCTTTATGTGGCGTGGAAATGAGAAGGGAGAGAATCAATTGAGGGTGAGTGTGTGAGTGCAGGACGTCTTAAGGCATGGACCAAATGGGTCCATGCCTGATCCATTTTGAGCGCAGTAACAGATGCTATTGCACTTCATTTGAAACCAGGTTATGAATCTTTATGTGGCGTGGAAATGAGAAGGAAGAGAATCAATTGAGGGTGAGTGTGTGAGTGCAGGACGTCTTAAGGCATGGACCAAATGGGTCCATGCCTGATCCATTTTGAGCGCAGTAACAGATGCTATTGCACTTCATTTGAAACCAGGTTATGAATCTTTATGTGGCGTGGAAATGAGAAGGGAGAGAATCAATTGAGGGTGAGTGTGTGAGTGCAGGGACGTCTTAAGGCATGGGCCAAATGGGTCCATGCCTGATCCATTTTGAGCGCAGTAACAGATGCTATTGCACTTCATTTGAAACCAGGTTATGAATCTTTATGTGGCGTGGAAATGAGAAGGAGAGAATCAATTGAGGGTGAGTGTGTGAGTGCAGGGACGTCTTAAGGCATGGACCAAATGGGTCCATGCCTGATCCATTTTGAGCGCAGTAACAGATGCTATTGCACTTCATTTGAAACCAGGTTATGAATCTTTATGTGGCGTGGAAATGAGAAGGGAGAGAATCAATTGAGGGTGAGTGTGTGAGTGCAGGGACGTCTTAAGGCATGGGCCAAATGGGTCCATGCCTGATCCATTTTGAGCGCAGTAACAGATGCTATTGTACTTCATTTGAAACCAGGTTATGAATCTTTATGTGGCGTGGAAATGAGAAGGGAAGAGAATCAATTGAGGGTGAGTGTGTGAGTGCAGGGACGTCTTAAGGCATGGGCCAAATGGGTCCATGCCTGATCCATTTTGAGCGCAGTAACAGATGCTATTGCACTTCATTTGAAACCAGGTTATGAATCTTTATGTGGCGTGGAAATGAGAAGGGAGAGAATCAATTGAGGGTGAGTGTGTGAGTGCAGGGACGTCTTAAGGCATGGGCCAAATGGGTCCATGCCTGATCCATTTTGAGCGCAGTAACAGATGCTATTGCACTTCATTTGAAACCAGGTTATGAATCTTTATGTGGCGTGGAAATGAGAAGGGAGAGAATCAATTGAGGGTGAGTGTGTGAGTGCAGGGACGTCTTAAGGCATGGAGCCAAATGGATCCATGCCTGATCCATTTTGAGCGCAGTCACAGATGCTATTGCACTTCATTTGAAACCAGGTTATGAATCTTTATGTGGCGTGGAAATGAGAAGGAAGAGAATCAATTGAGGGTGAGTGTGTGAGTGCAGGGACGTATTAAGGTATGGACAAATGGGCCCAGGGCCTTGGCCACAATGGGGGGCCTCGGCTAGTTCTCAACTGAGCCTTAATAAGATCACGAATTCGAATAATTTCAATGGTCAAATGTTATTTCCGGTTGTATTCTTCGAAAAACTGGGAATATCGGACGATATGTCAGCTGGCTACATGCGATGACCGTCGTCCATGTATAGTCCAACGCCTATCACTATACACCATGATTATTACTCAATCAGTCAATACCCGGAATCTGGTCAGCTGGTTTGTGTGATTGTAAGTCATGCACATTTATTTTCTTCAGTTTATTGTTTATTCGAGTTTTTAAGCTCTAATAGCCGAATAGTCTCTAAATAGCCGACGAGTTGCAAATCCTCTCGTGATGTTGGTGGATGAGGAAGAGAGGGAAAGGCCACTGAATGTTCTTCCACCTTAGGATATTCTTCCTCAAAATTGGGAAGGAATTGATCCAAAACGCACTGTCACCTGTATAGTGCTCAAAGCTACGGTTAACGACAGGCGTACATCTAGCCTCTTACCACGATGGGGCAAATTTTGTGGGCCTTGATCTGACATCGTCATACAGGTGGCATTAGTAACAACAACATAAGAATATGTCTCTTCTTTTGGTTCATTGTAACAGAGAAATTTATTAATTTTAAGAACCAATAAATAAGTTACATTCCTATTAGAAAAAAATTGTAAATTAGGTTAACCTTTGAGATAAATATAAGTTTTATTTCTCAATTCATTAGACAACACTCTTCAAGCCTCTTAAAAATAATCAATTTTAAATAATTCAGGAAATCATTCGGTTTAATCGATTTCCTTAATTGCATTGTTTTTATTCAAATTTCATGACCTGTAACACAATTACTCGCTTGGTATTTATTTTTCTTCTTTAACTGGATTCTTTAATTCTAAAATTCGAAGTAAGAATTTTGAAATGGACAATTTCCTGTCGCTTGTCAAACGAAGCTTTTCGAAACGAAGGAAAGGATAATTACTTAAGAAAATACTCTTCTTGCGAAGATTTATCTTATTAATAACTTTTATTCGCAATTCACTTGTACTTAAGTACGGTTCGATGATTTTAGAGAACAGACCCCTTGCTGTTTTTAAATTTGTTAAGATTGCGCCGGATGTTTTGAACAGTAATCACGTACTTATTATGTTAAAATGAGTTATCTCCCAAATGAACTCGTGAGTTCTTTATTACTAGATGTAATTATAAGGTGTAGTATTAACGAGATAAAAGCTCTGTATTTGTACGTTTTAATAGTTATAATGTGGACAAGCAATACACACAAGCTAATAGCTGATAGCTAATTATCTATTTCGAAATTTATAAGCGTATCATATTACCTAATTCTGATTATAAGTTCTAATTTTCTCTTTCTAATTGTATAAGGGTTTATTGAAATCTTAGCATTGTGGAATTGCTTACAATGCAAGTATTTTCTTGATCTTGACTTTGAAACATCCTATCTTATTTGTATTAGCTTAGTAAAATTAAATAAAAAAATAAGTAGATAACTATTTATATTGTTTAGGTTCCAATTTTCTGTTTTGTATCTTGTCATATTACTGGATATCTTTTCTTCGGGTTTTATGTATCTTTTCATATTATTATTTCATATGATTAATTTGTGTTTTAAAGGTAGTTGTTTTATGCGATTCAAGGGTGGCCTTCCTATTAATGTTTTCCATCGAGGCACCTCGATATTCTAAAATATCAACTATTATTCGGTGATTTACTTCAATGTCATGTAGACATTGCCATGCAATGGATTCGATCACACTCTGGCATTGATGGGAATGAAAATGCCGATTGCTTGGCAAAGAAGGAACACAAAAATCTTTCAAACCTCTAGCAATACTATTCCTTTTTTATAGTGCCAAAAAAATCATAGAGAAGTATTAATAAGAACACTTTGGTCTAAATTCAACCAAAAGAATAATCAAAAAGTGTGCTATAGCAAACTTCTTCATATTCCAAAATGGGCACGGGATAGAAATGTGGTCAATTTTCGAATCGCCACTGGGCACGACTGCCTATTTAAGCATCTAAACATGATAGGTATTGCCAAGAGTCCCTTTGTAAACTGTGCGACTCCAATACAAAAATGGACGCCATTCATTTAGCACGTGCCGTGTTCTCAGCTCTGGATCCATGTGGAGCAGATATTGGGAGGCCAGACGTAAAATGTGTGATTTATGGACTTACTGTGTGGACTTGTGTTTCTTTTCTTATTTTTTATTTTTATTTTTGTTTCTTCTTTTTTGTCAATATTCTCTGTTTTTTCACTTTGTTTGCAGCTAGTTGTCTTGTAATCCGTCATTATAAATAGAAAAAAAATACCGGGCTAATATGTTATGTTATCAATTGATAATGCATTGTGTAGCTGTTATACATTAAATAAAATTAACGACACGCCAAGTACAATAAGAAGGAAATTGGAGATGAGCCCTATAATTTTTAAATATGGCCAAGAGACAAAAAAGTACTCCGGAACTAGTCCCAAACCCTTTTATTTTAACACCACTCCAAGAGAAAAATTTAATCCCTAGCTCGCATAATTTATATTATTTTGTTTATGTGCGATGAAATGAGTGTATATTAACGTCGCTCTATAAATCACAACTCGAATATTATTGGCGATGAACCTCGCACTTTAAAATGTTTTGCAAGGTACGAGAATGACATATACGAGGGCTGTTCAAAAAGTATCGAGACTGAATTTATTATGCAAAAACATACATACATAAACAGGTTTTGAGTCAATCTCCTTCGAAATATGCTCCATTGGCAGTAACACACTTGGCCCAACGATGTTTCCAGTCCTCGAAACATTTCTGGAACTCAGACTTTGGGATGGCCTGAAGCTGCTGTGTCGAATTCTGTTTTATGGTTTCAATGTCCTGAAACCGGTGTCCTTTTAAGGTGTTCTTGATCTTGGGAAAGAGGAAAAAATCAGGAGATTATGCCAGTCGTTGGAATTGCTTATCCTCAGTGAGGAGACGCGGCACAAACTTTGCAAACACTCGGCGCATGTTCAAGTCCTTTCTCAAAATTTCATCACATGATCCTACGGAAATGTGACACTCCTGTGCAATTTCTCGGACTGTTAAACGACTATCAGAGTGCACCACAGCCTTCACTTGTGCAATCTTGTCCTCAATGCGAGAGGTGGATGGGCGCCCAGAACGGGGATCACTGTTCACTGATTGACGACCCTCCTTGAATCGTCGGAACCACTCAAAAACCCGAGCACAACTCATCTCCAAATGCTGTTTTCATCATCTCGTAGGTTTCGGTACCCGTTTTACCGAGCTTAAAGCAAAACTTGATACAGATTCGCTGATCAGTGTTTTCACACTTTTTCTTTTTTCGACGAACGCACGTAAACACTCCACGTGAAAGAAGTCAGTGTGACTGAAACGGCGCGCTGTACAGACCTGCCGAATTTTGTGAGACAAGGTGAAATATGCACGCGCATGATGCACACAGTCCCTCCGCTAGGGGTTTTCTGGAATAAATAGAATAAATTCAGTATCGATACTTTCTGAACAGCCTTCGTATATTGGCACACCTCTACAAACTGCCACGCCCTGCCAACGAAAGGACTTATAAGATATCCGACTACGTTCGGAATCTTGATTTCGAAAAAATCGCATAAATGAATAATTTTTTTTTTTGATATTTTGTCACTTGAATTAGAATACGCAAATACAAATGTTTTAAGAATATTATTACAAGATAATTATTGCGTAAATGTAAATTTTTGGCCAAAAAAGAAGGAAAAATAACATATTTTCAAAACATTTTCCTTTTGTAAAAGATAATTCTTTAATAATAATATTTTGCCTATATATATAGTAAGGCTTCTTTTTACAGAGCCTGAACTAGGATTCTTGAAATGAGTAATTTAGGAGTGATTTATTCATATTTAAATACTTCAGAGTAAAGAAGTTTTGACTAAAAAAGAAAACTCCACTGGTAATTATTTCAATTGATAATAACTCTAAAAATATTGTGAATTTTTAAAAAATCCTAGTTCACAGGCTCTCTTGAGAAGTCTGAGGTATAAATAGGCAAAATATCTTTAATGTAGAAGCATTTTGAACAGAAACAGAATGTTTCGAAAATATATCATTCTCTCTTCATTTTTTGTATTTAAATTAATAAAAGTAATAAAAATAAATAAATAAAATAATAATAAAAATAATTTATTTAAATAATTTTTATAGTACTAATATTATTAAAACTATCATATATGCATATTCTAATTTACAAATGTCTCTAAATATCAGAACAGTTATTTCCTTATACTCTTTTTAAAAATCACGGTTCCGAAAGTAGTCGGATATCTTACCCGCGATAGATTTAGCGTGTCTCACAGCCTCCTACAAGCCGGTCTTTAGGGATTGCAATATCGGACCAAAAGTTCAATACCGGTATTCGGTATTTTTTAGATCTTAATATCGAGATACCGGTTTTAATAACGGTAGAAGAAATTTTAGAAAAAGGAAGAAAACACAGGTATTTCTTTGTTTTAATTGCCAGTTTTTTAGAGAGTATTAATATCACAAAAAATGATTTGTAACTTATAAACTATAAAGAATCACAAAAAATATAAGGGAACATCTTATTTATTTTAATCACAAAAAATTTGTAAATATTACTATTCAGTCTGTGGTACTATTACAAATTTATGATTTTTATGTTCTGTAAAGTAACTCTGATTCATTATTATGGATTATTATTTATGAGTATATATATAATGAACCTGAAAAATATTTTTAACCCTAAAGTTTGATATGCAACCACAGTGTGGCTAACAAATTCCCCAATTAAAAAAATATCAAAATATTACGTACTTTCTTCACAACTACAACCTTGTTTTCACAGATACGAATATCAGACTACGAATCCTGAACGTGTGCAGTATCGTTCTGAGCTGTTATAGGATAATCCCCCCCCCTCCCTTGGATGATTCACATATTTTATTACTTCTCTTGATTGTACGATGCAACTTTATATTCACAGTCTAATTAATTTCACCCGTTAGGAACACATAAAAACAAAAACGTATACTATTTTGCTATGTTGGTGATTCCTGAACATATAGTGGAGACAAAAAATATTCTAGTAAATACAAAAATAAATGGTATTTAAACTTGTGAATACCTGTATAACAAAATTTTACAAATGGCTCAAAATACCGGTATTCGGTATACCAGTAATGCAATCCCTACCGGTCTTCAATGACAATGAGGCTCGAGCTCATGACACACCGGCCACGAGTTCGAGACAATAACCACTAGGCTACCATCGTCTCTTATATACGAAAGAGTTCTTGAAATTATAATTCGAATTTGGGATTCTTTTTGAATATTTCCAATTACGAGTTTCTGGCTATGATTCCATGGCTACTGCAGTTGGTAATTACTCAGCTGTAGTTTGTTTAATTACGTCATGGAGAAAAAATATTATTGACGAATAATAATTCTTAAAATGTATTGTACAGTTCAATACCTAAAGCAATTACATATTTATTATATAAAACTCCTATATATCATATAATTATATTGTAATTGCTTACAACCAATTGAAGCATCAATTTATCGTTGATTGATAAGTTTACTGAATTATTTTTGGGCATGTAATTTTTATATTTGAAAATGGGAGATTTATCGTACCAAACATCTTTTTCATATAATTTATACAGAATTTAGAATAATATTTGATACAGTTGAACTAATGTTCATAGTCATTCTTCTCAAGTAACTCATCCTGGATATATATTGTTACAAATTCGTTAGTGACAGAGATAGATTGGAAGTTTATACGGGGGGAATGAGATTAATCTACGGTATATATACCGTCAAATAGAAACAGTAACTTCATAATTATATATCACGTAGTGTCATTGCTTCTCGTATATTACGTTTCAGTAGCATTGACTGCTTACAAATCGCCAATTTTATTCGATGCTTTCATCTCACACAAGGTTTGATGATTGCATTACTATCAATAGATGATTCAGCCATTGATTGATGTGCTGTCTTCTCAAACGCGTAAAGAATAAAATTCTTTGTGATTATAACATCTATCGAAGAAGTCAGTGAACCGATTGAAGGATTTGAAAAAAGGTGGTTTCCATTTCAGTTTTTTCCAAGAAACTAAGATGAAATATATATTTTCCTATCGTAGGAAATATCTCTTTTTTTGCAAGAATTATTTCTTGAAAACGATCCGTATTTCTATAAAA